>JAEAOA010001702.1:0-35000 GCA_016746295.1 Potamilus streckersoni
AGCTCCGATTGCTGTCCCAATTGCTATTTCCGCGGTGACAACATTTGCTGGAATTGCAAATGCTACTACTAAAAAAATATCATCGTGTTCTCAAGAAAAATTTAACGACTATATAGTAAAACATCAAGCAGTATCTAACGGTTATTCACAATTATCCTCGTTGATCTCATCATAGATTGATGATACGATAATTACCGAAGACGAATTCTCCGCGATGATACGTATTTATGATACTACGATTAAAAACGCTAGCGTTTTTTCATCTATTGCAAAATTAGACATTGTAAATAATAATAATAATGTCGCAAGAGATTCAACTACTTCAGCGGATAGCAGAAAATACCACTCCGCGGAAAATAAGCATGATATCAATATCGTCAACAAACCCTAAATTCAGTGTGAATTTTCCTTCCCCTGTTTCAGTAAAGGAAATCGCGTTGGCAAAATTACGAGTGTATCATAGTTGGCCTAATATCAGATCGGTTCCATTTGGTGGTCAGAGACCTAATAATTCTCTAGTATTTGCATATAGAAATAAAAAAGATGACATTCCGGATTGGAACGTTGTTTCAATACCAACTGGGTCCTATCAAATTGAGCAAATTAATAGTGAATTACAACGTAGAATAAAATCCATTACTAGAAGGGAATCAAAAATTGCGATAACAGTTCATGAACCAACACTATCATCTACAATTGAAATAGGCTCTCCTGGGTATGTTGTAAATATTTATAACAGTTCAATAAGAACAGGATTAGGATGGCCCGAAGATCCACCTAGAAATGCTGGTAATTCCACCCCGAGCCTGTAAAATCTGATTACGTCACTGATGAAATAGGACCTGAAAATCCATCAAAAACTTATAAAAAAAATTCGAGGATATAAACTTCACAAAAAGATATCGATATAGGATCAATATGGTGAGGATGCATGGATAATTCCACTTTTTAATGATTATATTAGACGAGAGGACGAAATTTTGGAAATGCATGATACAAGTCCAACATTCGTAGATATTAAAAATCACATCCTTGATAGAATGAATAATGATTTTTTGTTGTTATTACCCTCGTTAAGATCTGGCCTTCTTACACAAGCTGAGTTTACTAGTGTAGTCGCTGCGGGTAATAAAATCATCGATGACATGGAAATATTTAATTCGAGGATTACTAATCTTTTTACTGATGAAAATAACCCGATTTCAAAAACTAGTTCAGCCCAAGATTATAAAAAAAATATAAATGAAAATCCAAATTATAAATTACCAGGATATAACATTCCCGAGTTAAAGAAAAAACTCAGAACTGCCATCGACGAAGGATTTAATAAAATTTATCAATCATGGAAAGATAGCCAGCCAAATCCTATTATCCTCACTCATAATAATTCTCCCGATGGCGACGGTAGACATATCGCACCGCACAATGTGGACATTTCATCGGTGATCGCGCTTAATTTAACGTGTGATGTAATCGAAGGAAGTTATCAAATTAATATGGAACAATCAAATCAATCCCGACAAGGTTACATTCTTTATTCATTTGCGACAACAGTCCCCCAGGATTTTTTACTGTTGAGAATCCGACTAATCCAGTCTATATGCAGTGTCAAAATGATTCGCTAACTAGAATTAATTTTACACTCACCGATCAGTCAAATAATTTAATTGATTTACGTGGTGAAGTATTATCGATTAGTCTGTTTGTGAAAAGCTAACAATTATTTGGTTAAATAATTTGTATTAAACAACAGCAGGAGGGCGAAATGACAACATATTTGCGACGTAGATGATAGCAATTGGCAGCAATTTTGAGGGTGGTTATGACAATATATTTACGACAAAATCGCTAAGGCTCAATTTTACAATTGGGGTCTTTATTTTTTTTGTGGATTAAATATGAGATTTCGTAGGAAGGCTCCATTTGGCATTCTGAGGCTTTAATCGATTTTGTCGCAAAATTTTGTAGGATTCGCCCTCCCTGCTGCTGGCCCCAATAACGGGAAACCCGCTAAGGATGCTACTGATTATTTTTTATATATTTAATAACAATAATAAATATAATAATAAGACGCTTCTAGTCATTTTTAATACATTTAATATCAATAACAATAATAATAATAAAAATAATAATAAAGATGTTTCTGATCATTTTTGATATATTTAATAATAATAATAATAATAATAATAATAATAATAATAATAATAATAATAATAATAATAATAATAATAATAATAATAATAATAATAATAATAATAATAATAACAATAATAATAAGGATGTTTCTGATCATTTTTGATATATTTAATAACAATAATAATAATAAGGATGTTTCTGATCATTTTTGATATATTTAATAACAACAACACCACCAATAATAATAATAATAATAATAATAATAATAATAATAATAATAATAATAATAATAATAATAATAATAATAATAATAATAATAATAATAATAAGGATGTTTCTGTATTTAATAACAATAATAATAATAAGGATGTTTTTGATATATTTAATAACAATATGGCATATAAAAGTAAAGGAAATGGTCAAACCAACAAGGTCAATGTAAAAAAAAATCATTTTTTTTTAAATTTACTCATTCATGATCGTATGTATAAATTACTATATAGAGATTCGTTTCTCGTATTTTCGTTCTGATTTGTGAGTTTGAAATTCATTCTTAAGAATAAAGGATTATGTATACGCAAGTAAACTTCATTTATTGGCTCAGATGCAATAAGTCAACCCGGGGGTGTTTGAATACTGGAAGAATATAATATATATCCCTGCTGGGCTTGATTAGACTTAGAGATGTCAATATTGTAGCCAATGTCAATTATATCGGATAATCGATTCAGTGCAATGGTAGATGTCATATTAACAATATTAGGCGAGATGTGACGGCCTGTTCCATGTGTGTCATTATTATATCTGAGAACAGTTGGAAACGGGACTATTTTTTTCCTTTTTTTTCCAGTCAGATCTCTGTGGTTCTTGTTGTCCTTGATAAAAAGGTGCGACTTTAGGCCATCCTAATACTGATCTAATCGAACTGTGATAAATATCCGCAGCATAGTCAGGAGAATGTATTTCAATCACTGACGATAATGTTAGTTCGTGTACAGTAATTGCTATTTTTGACTCTTTTCCGGTTCAAGACTAAATTCTGCGCTGGAATTCCTCATTAATTTGCTCTATCTGATAACTGCCAGTTGGAATACTGTCTACTTGCCAATCAAAGTTCAATCAGACTTATTTTTATTTGCGAATACTAATGAATTATTTCGCTGCAGTACACTAACTGCATTTGATCTAATATTAGGCCAGCTATAATACACAAGTAATTGAGCTAATGTTATTTCTTTTACTGGAATTGCAATTGGATCATTAACGCTGAATTTAGGATTGGTTGAACTTATTGATATCATAATTGTTTTTAAAGGAGTTGTATTACTGACGATCTGCTGTAACAACTCTCTTGACTCAATATCCAAACGATGTTCAGGCGCTAACATTATTCTTATTATTTTTAATTCTCCATTTTTGTTGTCACCAGAATAACTAGAGATTCTGATAGCTTCATCGAAGGTTTTAATTATCGTTGCAAACTCCTCGTCAGATATTTTACCATCACTGAGATACGTGGAAATATATCCAGATAGTTTAGAATAGGTTGCTATTGCTGTATGTAATTTTATCATATATTCACGCAATTTATCATTCGCATATGTAGCTATTTTATTTAGCAATAATACTAAGAATACCTGCTATAGTTGTTGAAGTTGAAGCAATAATTGTTATAATTGCTGGAGCTGTCATTGTTAATGTCGATGATATTAACCCGGATCCAGCAACAATAGGAGAAACTAAGTACACAACTAAATCCATGACAACCATACGTCTGCGATATTATATTTTACTTTTACTGCATAATGGTCGATGGTATTTTTTTTAGTTTGGTCAGACATTCACATGCTTGATTATATATGTGACGCTGAACGTCGATAGATGACGTAGTTATTTTATCCATTATACTAATGACGTTATGTTAATTGTGTTACAAATTCCAAACACCACCAGTAAGCTTGAGGTAAATTTTGACTCGTTGATTCCAGAGTAAATGTTTATTCAGAATCTTTATCTAACAACACAGAGATAGTTTTTTGAAAAATCACCAGTTGATGGAGATGTAGTGGATATTCTAAAATCTGCAACGCCAAGTACGGACATCCTATATATACCAGTAATCTCCGCAGTATGTTTGCTGGTTTTATTTTCTGGTGTCCACGATTCAAACCCAGATGCAACTGTATACACAATATTTCTTATCTGATTGTGAGGAATGTTAATCAGGTTTGTTTTTTTTAATAATATCCGGAATTCCACCGATAATATCATTGAGTTTTGAGCTAATATCAGTAAGTTTTATATCACCTTTTGGTGGACTTCCAAAAAGTTCGGTAGTAGTTCTCTTTTTGTTTATGCGAACACTCAAAAACGTATTCACGTGACCCGTAAATTCAGTTTCGATTTTGACTATTTCATCACTGATTGGAATTTGTTTATCTTCGACGTGTTTTTTGTAGCAGCATTTAAGCCAAATTCTGATGCTCTTAAATTACTAATACAATAAATGGTTCATATTGAGAAATGCACGCATTATACCGCCATTGTTTAATACGTACTTAGATTCTTCATCGTCAACATATTTTTTGTTGTAGCATCACTATCTGTAGTTGGATATCCAAGATCTGTAATTTTATTTTTGTTCATAATAACTTCTCCATTAAATACACCGCCAGTCGTCCTGACATAATCGTTAACTGACTTACCGGGATCTTGTATTTTACCCTGATCAGTATAAATAACGATATTATCAGCAACTGCAGTAGGAATTCGGATAAGTACGTCTGGTAGTTGTAAATTATTCGTTTTTAATAGTCCTTGTTTTCCCTGAAAAACAACGACTTCATTTTGATCCACACTTGCAATATTAAATAAATCATCAATCTCATTTCTGAGTTGATCGAGGGTTGTATATTTAGATAAATCATCTTGCTGATGAGCTTTACCACGAGCAGATCTTTCGTAAATATCTACCATTATATTTACTGATGTCTGTTTAAATGTCACAGCATGGTATATTCATGCACAACTTTATGAGGTGGCTTTCCTAGCGGTGCTAGAGATATAGCATCAAGTACATTAAGTACTTCACGACCACATATTGGTGGATCAGTTAATGTTTGTGTTGGTAATGTAGAATACCAGATTGGAGCAGTATTATTACTGACATAATGAAGAAATGTTTTTGGTGGCGCTAATTCATACGAATCAAAATAAATAATTCCACGTGAATCAATTGCATACGCTACCCAATGCGTGCCAGGTCCAGAGTTTTTATCAAGATTAATAATACCTGTTTCAGTATTGTTAGGTTGTTTTATTAATTGATCGCGCATAAAAACTCCTCTAAAGTTTTTTACATTTAGTTTTTCAGCAGCATCGAGTAAATCAAAATTTGATAGTGGAATTATCATCGAACTGTTCCTAGTTTTAGACCCTTTCCGTACCACGAGGGCGGTGTTCCCGGAAGTCTTAGACCTTTTACTTTTTTGATTCCTTGTCCAGCTTCTTTAACGCGATTCCAGCATCGGTTCCATCAGACCATAACGCAGCAGCTTTTGCAACAGCTGGGGCTGCTGCGGCGATTAATGCTGACATAGCTGCGAGAAGTGGAAATATGCCACCCGATTTAGCAATGTCTTTAATAACCGCTGTAGAAAGATTAAGTCGTACCTCAGTCTTTGATCGCTTGGCTTCATTGAAATGATTATACTGACGATCGGTCAACGATAGCTTATTCGGACCTCCTGTGAGTTGGTCTCGCTTTAGTGATAATTTTAACCCACGATTATTTTTTGATGATGATTTTAGCTTTTTTATCTGACTAGTAGTCAGACTCACACTAACATGATGATATGACATTATTAATATTATGAGCGATCTAATTACATATTCTCTACTGGAGCATCAATGACTCTCATTCGTCCGCCAGCACCTTCGAGTAACATTGATTTATCACTGAGAATAACCGCGATTGCTCTGTAATTTGCAATAACTCCTCAATGCACACGGGCTCGAAATGTATATCAACTACTGATTGTCTAGTTAAATCTAATTGTACTAGTGAAAGTTATTAATCGGGTACAGCGTTGTAAAATCTAGCTGTGATATTTGTAAACCAGTATCAACGTTTTGATCACGTCCCATGAACGACATAAGACGATGATACGCACGTGCTACATGATTGTGATCGAAATTTAACAAAATATCCTCATATGGTTCTTGATGTCCATTAATGATCTAGAATATAATATAATTATATAATATATATATATATATATATATATATATATATATATATATATATATATATATATATATATATATATATATATATATAATTGCTTCAATAACTCTTGCCCATGTGTTTCATATAAAGCAAGTAATTTCGTCTGAGATTAGTTTATACGACCTGTACATTATCTAAACGATTCAAAAACAAACACATTTAATAAATATAAAATTATATATGTATATTGCATATTTGCACAGATCCCTTAAACTAACAGATGGATGTCTTTGATTCAACTATAAAATATATTTGCAGTACATTTTACACTCAAAGCAATAAGATCAAGACAAGAAAATAATAACTTGTAATAATATACGGATTTAAAAATACTAAACAGAACAACTAAGTCTACATATTTCTTATACTACATATATTGGTCATATAAGAGCGATTGTACTATATCGCTCTGTTTAATTTGACACATAGCGTACTTTTATTTTAAATCTGCTGCTATCCTTTCCCTCATCCTTTCATTTCAAAGTTTAAAAATAAGGATGAAGACTGTATTATGACCAAAACAGGAGTAGAAGCATTATAGCAGATTTAAAATGAAAATATATTATGTGCATAATTATACAGTGCAAATTAACGTTATCTGTCTTGCATGACAATATATCTTGTTTAACAACAACACAGGTTCAGAGACAATAGACTGTTTTATTTCATTGTTGTAATGATATATGACGACTGTAATATGATAAAAGCATGATAATCCGTCTGAAGAATGGCGTAGCTATAGACGAATAATTATATTTCTGAAGTGCGTCTCTGACTATCTTTGTACTTGCTACTACAAAATCATTTGGTCTCCATGTTTCCAAAAAATCATTCATAGGCGTTTCAGAAATTATTTCACGCGCTACTTCACATTGAATTCTATCGGGTTGTAATCTAATTAGTTTTTTTAAACTCACGTAACTGCTCATCGAGTGCTCTATAGTCAGTGTCAATTTCTTCGTAATAATCAACAAATCCTTTTAACAAATTATGTGGACTTCTAACAACAAATGGTGGTGGTTGACCATGATCACCGCACAATATAACTTTTGTATTATTTTGCAATAACCAATCAAGAAACATTTTTAATACATCTTCTGAAACAGTACATGCTTCATCCCAAATAATAACCGAAGGAATAAATTTCTCACCCATTCGCTCAGGAGTCCAAGCATCGCCCTTGTATCGTACAAAACTATGATACGTGCAAGCTTCAACATTTCGTTGTTTTATCTCTCTCGCTAGTCTATGGGTTGGTGAGAGTACAATCATGGACGTTCTATCTCGATATAATTCTATCACACGTGTTGTCTTTCCAGATCCACCACAATCGTTTAAATAAACTGTTTTATATCTACAAATTGGATCTGATATCGGTGGTGCTTTAGACATAGAAAATCCAAAGGATTTTTCACTGATAGAATTATCGTTTTTCAGGTAACTGCTTTGAATCTCAACGTCTGCTGATTCAGAATAATCGCATTGTATTTCACGTTTAATTCGCCATGTTCCCCAAGTCTCTTCGCTATTAGTAAATTTAGTTACCTCTTTGATATATTTTTTATCGACATACATTGAATCAATTGCAACTGTAACTGCTATACTAGGAAATCTATTTATCATTGCAAATAAATTGATAGATGCATAACCCAGCATAGAAGCCCTCAAATGTAGATATGCAGAGCTTTCTCCATCACTGTAACTAACAATTCTACCTAACTTTGTTTTATTGGACAAGAAGGCTGTTTTACAATTTGCGTATCTATTTTTCTCTACTGCATCTTTAATAACGAAGTCGTATTCGGCATCATCTATATTCAATCGTGAGGATTGTCTTTTAAAGTTGAATTTTTTTCCACCTTGTGTAAATTTACCGATTATTCTTCGGCCGAGATCCTTTGCTTCACTATTTCGTTGATTAAATATCTTTTTTGACCATTCAATGATGTACTCCTCGTCAGCATCAATATGTTTTCTAGACTTATCGATTATACTATCAAGACATTCTGGTTCTGGTAAGCAGACATTGGTTTGTTTTTGATATGAGATAATTGCTTCGCTGACAGTCAACGAAACTAACATTTTACAATCAATCATATATCGCAATAACACTATTGGTAACCACATCCTTTCAGCCATGTGTCTACCAATCCAAACATAACAACACGGATGAAGTCCGTCAGCGAATTCAAATGATACTACGAGAGCAAAACCGGTCAAATCAAAATCAGGCAGTGGTCCATTAATAGCAACGCGAGTCATTTCATGTGTGGGATGTCCAAACCGTTTAAAATACTCACCAGCGAATCCATATCCTAGAAAACTTCCTGGATAACAGGCAACGATATCAACTGATATCATACTTTCACGATTGTACTTAACGTTCCATAGACCGCCATGATAATATTCCAAACAGCTGGATTGAACATCCTGTAAAAACTCTTTTCGTGTTGGTTTCCAATTATTTTTCTTTCTTGCAAAATGAGCTGCAACCGATGGAATTGTAAAACAATTTGTAAGTAACTGTTCGTAATCGTCGGATTTTCCATTAAAAACGCTAGCGTTTTCACTGAGACTTATTGCTAGATTTTTTATTCTATTATGTAGACTTTCAGTACGATATAATTCACCGTTAGGTCTCACAAATTGATTGAATTGACATTCTTCATCTTCAAAACTATGAAGTAGCCATACTGATACAGGGTCGTTTTTACACAAACTAGCAATAGCATCGAATAATCTTTCTTCAGTGAGAATGCCATCCTTGGTAAATTCTTCTGGGATATACTTCACTGTTCTGTCTCGCGGGAATATTGTAACCGCGGATGTCCATGCGTGTTTGTTATCATCAATAATTTTGATTGGAGCTACGTTTTTATTGTATTTCGATTCGTATAATACTTCGCCAGTTATCGTTGAAACGGTTATTGGAAATCTCAACGACTTTTCCAATCTAGCTATATCGGAAATAGTTGCTCCGTTCTCTTTTACTGTTAGCTCCCATTGATCTATTTTTTTACGTCTTAGATCGGTTAATTTATTCCCACGGAGTGCATTTGTAAAGTGTTCTATTACATGTTCTGCTACATAATTGAGTGGTTTTACCACTGACGTTGACTGTTTCATTGGTGCTAGTTTTCCAATGTCAGGTTTCTTATTTAACGGATACATCCCATAAACAATTGCTGTTTCAGAATACGCTTTTTCATAGTATGGTTTATCAATTCCAGTTAACAGCCCTGGTCTGAAATCACGGCTAACAATGACTGTTGTCTTATCTTTGAGAATTGGTTCAAACTTGTCTCTTATAACCCAATCGCCCGATTCTAAATTGATAATGAATTTCACTCTGAGAAAATACCGTTTATTGTCAAGTTTTGATAGTATCATAGCTACTGTTTCATCATTCATTCTAGCATCAACAACACCATCAATTTTAAATGTTGACCAGGTGTGTGATGCACCGTCCTGTTTAAACTCATTAACACAATCTCGTATTTTTCTAATCAGACATCTATTATTTATTCTATCTTTTGGTACATCGTCGAGGGTTCTATCAAGATTGAATTTAATATTTTGCCAAGGCTTGATTACCGGTAATCTCTTGAATTCTTCATTCATATAAATAAAGCAAACATTTAAATAGAAAATTTTGTTTATATATAATGAATCATTGCAAATGGCTTATGATTGGATGCAATAAATCGTGTAGAGGTGAATTCTGTGGACATCACTTACAAAGTGTCAGAAATAATTCGACAGGCCCGTCCCCATGCATAAATTGTGGGGTGGGTGTGAGAGGAAAATCACAATTATGTATCAATTGTGGGGGTAAGCGGTTTAGAGAATTGAAACGTTATTATGATAAACGAATAAAAAACGCTGTCATTGACCCTAACCATGACTCTGTCAAAGACAAAATCATAAAAACCCCTCAAGACTACATTAATAAAGTTATTAAAAAAAGCAAATAATGAATTAGACAAATAGTATTATTATATATAAATGGAGCAAGAATTCAGACCACATCCAATACTCGTTAATTATGAAATATCTGCTGATGGTGATGTTAGAAACCGCAGACTGAAAAAGCCAATTGGTTTTGTTAATAATCAAGGATACTTGCAATTCTCTGCTGGAAGAAAGAACTATTATGTTCACAGAATTGTCTATGAAGCATTTAATGGATTGATTAAAGATGGTAATGTTATTGATCATATTGACTCTAATCCTTTAAACAACGCGATTTCCAATTTACAATGCATTTCTCAAAGAGAGAATACATAAAGAAGAAAGACAGGAAAGTACTCAAAACGACGCAAGGGAGTTAAATCATTTGATACAACGACGAATGAAGAAAGAGTTTTTCATTCAATGAATGCTGTGGGAAAATATTTTGGAATATGTAGGTACTCTATACGAAACGTTGCTGAAGGGATTTATCAAACAGATATCTCAAAGAAAAACACTATCCGATTTACTACTTTTCATTGGAACATCTTGACATGATGAGACAATCTGTTGTTGATATATACTTCCAAGCTCGGGTACAACGCCCTGCTGGTATAGCAGATTATAGAGCAGTTGCTGTCATTCTCAGTGATAAATCATTCTTGTTAGAAGGAATTGGCGGACGAATGAGACTTATTGACGCACCAGTAGAAAACCTTTGATTTTCCAAACACGTAGTTAGGATTTTCACAATAAGATCAATTAAAAATGTAAATTACATTTTAGAATAGAATGACATATAGTATTGTTAATGTCCAGTTGACTGATGGTCAGGTCAAGAAATTGAAATCAAAGTCGGCTAAAGAATGTGGAACTACAATAACGCTGAAACCCACTCAAATGTCCGCTGGTGCACATAAATTATCATTGACAGATCGTCAAATAAACATTTCAATGATGCGCTAAAGAACAAACGAGGAGTTCAAATTGATTTTTCGAAAGCAGCAATCGCCAATATGATAAAATCAGGTGGTATATTCCCGCTGTTAGCTGCTATTCCAGCATTGATTGCAGCGGCTGCCCCAGCGGTTGCGAAGGCGGCAGCGTTAGGAGCCGTTGGTACTGCTGCAGGAATGGCCCTGAAAAAAGCAACTGGGAAAGGCTATAAAAAAAGGAAATCGTCTAAGACTACCAGGAACCCCATACAATTGGTACAAGGGCACGGGCCTAAGAATATCAGGAACGACTTATTAGTGGAAAAATCCCTTGGATTTTCACCAAAGTCCAATTTTGATGTCATTGATGCTGTAAAATCATTATCAATAAAAAAAAACTTTAGAGGAGTTTTCATGAGAGATCAATTACCGTCAAAACCAATGAAAAATGAAACGGGTATTATCAATCTTGATAACAGCAGCGGAAAAGGAACTCATTGGGTCGCATACGCAATTGATCCACGTGGAATTGTCTATTTTGATTCATATGGTTTAGCTCCACCAAAAGAATTCATGCGATAAGTATCCACAATAACAAAATCATCTCCAATTTTTTATTCCACGCTACCAACACAACAGTTAAATGATCCACCAATATGCGGTCGTGAAGTATTAAACGTCCTTGCAGAGACATCTAGATTTCCAAGGAAACCACCACTAATTGTTGTTAATGAATATACCATCAGGCAATGGCAAAAACGATAGCGTTATGATTTAGAAAAACGTTAGCGTTTTCGTATAATGATTGATATTTGGGGAGGACCTTTATCAGAGTAAAAAAAAACAGACACCGATAGTAAATTCGCTGTCGAAAATGTAAAAAAAATAACCGAAGATGAAATCGGCGAGACATTAAATTTGTCAAGTGTAGATCCTGGGGAAATTGTTGTATTTCAAGATCGGCAGGGCAAATTGAAATCTAGTAATGTTTCATTGGATGATGTCTCAATACGAAGACATGACGTCGTTGAAGATACAATAGTGTTATATTCAAATGATGGAAAACTCAAACCAGGTGTACTTGTTTCTACAATCACAGATGCATTAAACAAGTTAGATGAAGAACTTGAAAAACATATAACAACGTATACTTCCCTTCGTAGAAATATTATCAATAAATTTTTTGGAACACCAGCGGTAACCTCTCCATCTCTCGCTGAAATTAAATCCAATTTTGATGAAATTAAATCCAATATTAAAAATATTAATGATGCTGGATTTAATATTATTAGAGGTAGCATTAGTAATATTAAAAAATCTATCGAGGATATTACAAAGTTTAAAACAGACAATCTTCCGCTACTTGAAAAAATAAAGATTCCTCATGAGAGGAATATCATAAATATGGTATACACAGTTCTCTCTGGATCATTAGATTGGGAACCTAAAAAGAATACAATAACTCTCACTGTGTCAAACAAGGGTATTTATCGATTAACAAGTGTCACTGAACCAGTTTAATATATCATCATCGACTTCATATGGATACAACAACGTGATTTCAACGACTATTGACGTGGGTGAATACAAGCGGTTTACAATAACAAGCACTGATCCTAATTTAAATAAGACATCATTTGTATGGTACATGGAGTTTGTAGCTGATCTAAATTAGAATTTTTAACAATTAGAAACCACTTGAGATTTTAAAATAATATGATTCCGTCATCGCAATATCGCTATGATACCGTCAAAGAGTTTTTAACGAAACTCAAAACACTCATTGATGAGTATGAAATAAAAATTAAAAAGTATCGCAGGAGAATTACCGTGATTAATGTTACAGTATACCCAGTATCTGGTATAATGGCCGGTGCTGGTATTATACTATTTTCAGTAACAATGGTAGCTCCGATTGCTGTCCCAATTGCTATTTCCGCGGTGACAACATTTGCTGGAATTGCAAATGCTATTACTAAAAAAATATCATCCTGTTCTCAAGAAAAACTTAACGACTATATAGTAAAACATCAAGCAGTATCTAACGGTTACTCACAATTATCTTCGTTGATGTCATCATCGATTGATGATACGATAATTACCGAAGACGAATTCTCCGCGATGATACGTATTTATGATACTACGATTAAAAACGCTAGCGTTTTTTCATCTATTGCAAAATTAGACATTGTAAATAATAATAATAATGTCGCAAGAGATTCAATTACTTCAGCGGATAGCAAAAAATACCACTCCGCGGAAAATAAGCATGATATCAATATCGTCAACAAACCCTAAATTCAGTGTGAATTTTCCTTCCCCTGTTTCAGTAAAGGAAGTCGCGTTGGCAAAATTACGAGTGTATCATAGTTGGCCTAATATCAGATCGGTTCCATTTGGTGGTCAGAGACCTAATAATTCTCTGGTATTTGCATATAGAAATAAAAAAGATGACATTCCGGATTGGAACGTTGTTTCAATACCAACTGGGTCCTATCAAATTGAGCAAATTAATAGTGAATTACAACGTAGAATAAAATCCATTACTAGAAGGGAATCAAAAATTGCGATAACAGTTCATGAACCAACACTATCATCTACAATTGAAATAGGCTCTCATGGGTATGTTGTAGATATTTATAACAGTTCAATAAGAACAGTATTAGGATGGCCCGAAGATCCACCTAGAAATGCTGGTAATTTCACGCCCGAGCCTGTAAAATCTGATTACGTCACTGATGAAATAGGACCTGAAAATCCATCAAAACTTATAAAAAAAATTCGAGGATATAAACTTCACAAAAAGATATCGATATAAGGATCAATATGGTGAGGATGCATGGATAATTCCACTTTTTAATGATTATATTATACGAGAGGACGAAAGTTTTGGAAATGCATGATACAAGTCCAACATTTATAGATATTAAAACTCACATCCTTGATAGAATGAATAATGATTTTTTGTTGTTATTACCCTCGTTAAGATCTGGCCTTCTTACACAAGCTGAGTTTACTAGTGTAGTCGCTGCGGGTAATAAAATCATCGATGACATGGAAATATTTTATTCGAGGATTACTAATCCTTTTACTGATAAAAATAACCCGATTTCAAAAACTAGTTCAGCCCAAGATTATAAAAAAAATATAAATGAAAATCCAAATTATAAATTACCAGGATATAACATTCCCGAGTTAAAGAAAAAACTTAGAACTGCCATCGACGAAGGATTTAATAAAATTTATCAATCATGGAAAGATAGCCAGCCAAATCCTATTATCCTCACTCATAATAATTCTCCCGACGGCGACGGTAGACATATCGCACCGAACAATGTGGATATTTCATCGGTGATCGCGCTTAATTTAACGTGTGATGTAATCGAAGGAAGTTATCAAATTAATATGGAACAATCAAATCAAGCCTGACAAGGTTACATTCTTTATTCATTTGCGCCAACAGCCCCCCCCCCAGGATTTTTAATTGTTGAGAATCCTACTAATCCAGTCTATATGCAATGTCAAAATGATTCGCTAACTAGAATTAATTTTACACTCACCGATCAGTCAAATAATTTAATTGATTTACGTGGTGAAGTATTATCGATTAGTCTGTTTGTGAAAAGCTAACAAATAATTTGTATTAAACAACAGCAGTAGGGCGAGATGACAACATATTTGCGACGTAGATGGCAGCAATTTTGAGGGTGGTTATGACAACATATTTACGACAAAATCGCTAAGGCTCCATTTTACAAATGGGGTCTTTATTTTTTTATTTTTTTTTTTGGTTAAAGTATGAGATTTCGTAGGAAGGCTCCATTTGGCATTCTGAGGCTTTAATCGATTTTGTCGCAAAATTTTGTAGGGTTCGCCCTCCCTGCTGCTGGTGCATTATAATATTTTTAAAATATATGAGATTGCAAGGGTTACGATTTGTAGTTAAAAGAGTATTATGAGAATGGTGAACATTCGTACCCGTACTGTTTACGATTGATAATGACAATGAACACAACCCGAGTTCATGCGTATGACCAAAGTTCAATCGAGCTCTAAAGTTTCTAACCTGATCAGCCACAAGTATTTACCAAAACCTTCCTTACAGTAGCATTAACTTCAATGGTTACAATAACTCGAGATTTTGTTTTCTAGATTAGTTCAAACAGAACATTATTTTGATAAACAGTTTTCAGCTTTAAATCCGTCTTAATAGAAAAACAATTACCCAACCAAGTAATTCTTAAAATTATTAGAGAATATTATGAACATTTAACCGAGTAGTAGAAGTTTCTGGCTTCGTGTTACATTGCAAGACAGGATAAATTCCTAGTGCTTTTTCTATTTGTAAAATGTCACCGAAAATAAAGTTCATGCATGAGCCGTTACTTAGGAAGAGCTCTGATTTTTGTATTTGAACTGTGAAAACTATTTACCCAAAGATTTATCAATAATTTCGAAATTTTTATAATGAATGAAAATGTAATTTAATAGAGAAATTCTTATCAAACACAATCATGGAAAATATTATTTCTGAACTTGTAAATTTGTATTCTAATAAGTTATTTTTGCTTTAAAAGTTCTTATAATATTCATACTTAGTACAATGAATATCTTTCCTCTCAACCTAATCTCTAAATATATTAAAATAATTTTAACTCACTCCTTCTTTGACACATAGCTGAGGGATCACGTGTTCCCTAATTAGCTTAAAGTCAATTAGACCTCTTATTAATTGCGGTCAGAAAATTTGTGTATGCATTATTCTCGCTACTACCAAAAGTTCAAATAAATATTTCTAAGTCAACAATTGACTTATCCATTTAAATTTAAATTTAACACTTTAAATTCAATCTCTAAAGAGTGTTTTAATATAATTAGGCTACAATAGTCATATATCACAGTACAAGAATCACAAATAGTATATTAAGTTATAAATTAAAAAACAGATGAGTAAGTAAATCAATGGGAAATGAACTAAATAAACAGCCAATACGCTAAATTATGCGCATCATGGTGCCGTAATTCATTTCAACGTTATACCATTTCTTTGATAGGATTGTCTCCACAACGGATTCTTGTAAGACAAAAGATCACCCATCATACCAATATTGTTATCTGTCTTCACTGCACGAATATTTTGTACTGACAAATTAATATTATATGCAATGGTCTAACAATTCGAAATACTCCTGTAATAAACGAGCACTGTTTTTAAAACAATTTATAATGACTCCGATTATTCATATCGTTGTTTCTTCCAGTTTCCGATTGCAATTTAATCATTTACTATCACAGCTCTCTGAAGGCAATCACTGCCAAAAGTATGAATTTAAAGTAATAAAGTATAGATAGGAATTAAATCCTCCCGAACGTTTATTTTTTAAACAAATTATAACTCTGAAATCAAGAAAAGAAACAAACAAGTTTAGGCAACATAGAAAATATTGGAATACAATTTGTTCAACATGAACGTCGCAGAACAAATATCTATAAAATAAAATGAGGAAGAAATCAAACAAACTTAAACTGAAGTAGCTAATAATAGCGAAGAAATGTAAAGTGACAAACAAACTAAAATCAAATGAATACAACACAAATGAAGTGACGCACTCAAACGTCGAATGCAAAGAATGGATTGGAATGAATATATGTGCATCATCCACGTTCAGAAAGAAATGGACTACACTTGTAAGCACTGATATGTTTGTTTTTAAGAAGTATGTTACCAATGGTGAATGTAAAGTAAAATAATAAGTATAGTTTCTTTAAATATATGTGGAATTGTGATATTTGTTTTAATCATAGATTGCAGAGAGATGAAATAAATGCAAATTTTAAGCATGCAATATTTTAATGTCCGTCAGTTCATCTTGAAACTATGGTCCCAAATTTCTTCTAATATTGATCCCTTTGATAATTGTTAGACTCAGGACGTCGTTGAACGGGGGTGGGGGAAGAGGCCATCGTTCGTTCAGTTAGTAGTAGGATGCGAATATCCATTGTCATCTTTATATCTATGTGCACTATGTACCTCGATGTTCGTCCTATAAACTCTAAGACTCGATGTTGATAACACAAGCTTGATTCTGTAGAATAACCTTACTCATTTAGTCAATATATATATATATATATATATATATATATATATATATATATATATATATATATATATATATATATATATATATATATATATCGGAGAACGGGGAGGCGATCATTCATTCAGACTCAGGACGTTGTTGAACGGGGGTGTTCGATCAGTTTGTAGTAGAATGCGTGTATTCTTTTGAGGGAATATCCCTTGTCATATTTATATCTATGTGCACTATTTACCTCGATGTTCGTCCTATAAACTCTAAGACTCGATATTGGTATCACAAGCTTGAATTTGTAGAATCCCTTTACTGATCTCGACCATATATATTGCTATGCCAGTCTCACAATTTTATTTTATCTGTAAGTTTAATACAATTATTTAAGATGATGCGTACATGTACCTTGCTTCCATTGATTACGTTGCTTTGAGACGGTCCCTCATTAAAAGCATAAGGTGGCTTTGAATGAGACCGATCGACATTCATTTCATCCATTGTGACGATTATTTCAACTCGCCACTATGTGTCGAGTAATTTTTAGACATTTATGTATTACTAGATGACGATATTTTATGTTGCCTTACATTGTTTTATGTGTATTTTAATTAAATATTGCCTTACGGAACGTGATCCGTTAGTTTTGTAAGGGAGCCATTGTTCCCAGCATTCTATGTTGTTTAGAACGAGATGGTAGCGCTCCCATTTCTAAACCCAATCGGGGAATCTCGAGTGATGATGATGTTGATGTAAACATCCGAGGTTCTCCAAGGGTTTGGAGAGTATAAATACTGCCCGTCTTTGCAGACGACAGACATACAGCATTGAAGTCTGAATCGTTTATCTCCTTTCTGACCATAATTAAAAACAACAAAAAAGAAGAAGAAAAAAAAACTAAACATTGTCATAGCGAATTTAATTCAGATAAAAGTTATCTCTAAGAAGCTATGTGATTAAAATATCAAAATTCAGATAAAGGTTATCTCTAAAAAGTTATGTTATTAAATTATCCAAAATTCGGATATGCCCAGATTTTGAATCATACAAATTTCGGACTGCTCCAGATTTTGAATTATACATATTTCGTAACTATCCAAAATTCTGATTTGCCCAGATTTTGAATGATACAAATTTCTGATTGATCCATATTTTGAGTTATACAAATTTCGGAACTATCCAAAATTCGGATTTGCCCAGATTTTGAATGACAGAAATTTCGGACCGCTCCAGATTTGGAGTGATCCAAATTTCGGAACTATCCAAATTTCGGGTTTGCCCAGATTTTGAATGACACAAATTTCGGACTGCTCCAGATTTTGAGTGATGCGAATTTCGGAATTATCCAAAATTTGGATTTGCTCAGATTTATATTTAAAAGTTTTATTGTAAAGGGAGTTAATAGAGATAGATTATTGCAAGCTTCTACCACTAAGATTATATTATTGCTGTAAGGTTAAATAAATTAACAATAATTTCAATTTTTATTAAAATCACTGTATAATACATTTATGATAACATTGTTTCCTGAAGTATACATGAACAGTTGTGTAATAAACAAACAATCTTATTTACTTATGTTGTATAGTAAATGTATGGACATGAAGCGAAATTGTTATTCTGTATGTCAATATAATTCTAATGTATGATTATTAGAAAAAGAAATTAAGAGTACACAATAAAAAGTAAAACAAACTTTATTCTGTTTTTATTCACATCATATATATATATATATATATATATATATATATATATATATATATATATATATATATATATATATATATATATATATATATATATATATAACACATTTCTCCATTCAAGTATTTTATTATCCAGAAATATTCAATACCAACACCACAAGTAAACATCTACATTCATGTCACCTATTCCAGTTAGGTGTGAAGAATCATCAGTTTGAGACAATATATATATATATATATATATATATATATATATATATATATATATATATATATATATATATATATATATATATATATATATATATATATATATATATATATATATATATATACATTATATGTTTACTCGTAAAGCGATTCAATTGTTGTCCTTCACCCTGCCTGCTGCTATTCATAGTCAAGGGGAGTTTAACCACAGATTTTATATAGACCTATACGATATCTTGATCTAGGATCATGTATATTTATCGTTATAAATCCGAACGGAACAGATTGTGCTTTAGAAAAGTAATTTTTAAATTTATTTATGTCCTTGTCCCCCGAACACCAGGTATAATAAATATTCTGTATAAAAAGTGTTACTAAACCAAACATAAGTAATCGGATGGAGATCCTCTGCAAACTCAAATGATTCTATATATGCAAATCCGGTCAAGTCAAAATATGTTAAGTGTCCATTTATTGAAACTCTGGTCATGTGATGTGTGGGATGTCCAAATCTGTTAAAGTATTTAGAACACTCGCCATATCTAAGAAAACTTTCAGGAAAACATGCAGCCATTTCGACTGATATAACATCATTATAATCGTATTTAGTATTCCATAATCCTCCGTGTCCATATTCTATGCAACTGTTTGTATATCCTCAATAAATTATGATCATGTATGTTTCCATAAATTTTTTACCTGAACAAAATGGGCTGCAACAGATGGTACGCTAAAACAATTATACAGTAGTAGTCTGATTTTGTCATCGTCAGAGGTCTATTTTAGTGCATGATTTCTCATTTCTTCATAAAGAGATTAAGTAAGATAAATATCACTATTGGTTCATACAAATTGATCATTATAATCGTTCTCTGAACTCTGAAATAACCAAACAGATACAGGGTCACTTTTACTAATATTTTAAATAAAATCAAATACATGACCATTATAAAATTTAATCATTCTATCTAGTGGAAATACAGTTATATCTTCAGTCCATGCATGTCCATTATGATCATTGATTGTTATAGGGCTTTCGTTGTTTTATATTTTGGTTTGTACAATATCTCTCCTGTTAATGTTTTTACTGTTATTGGAAATCTTAATGATTTTGCTAGTTTGGCAACATCCTTAGTAGATGCACCAGTATCTTTAACGGTCTCTCCCCTTTCACATATATGTTTACGTCTCAAATATGTCAAGCCATTACCACGCATCGCTTTTCTAAAATGTTCAGTAATCTGCTCCGCAGCACAGTTTATTCTGGACTCTGACATTCTCATAGGTTTGAGATCCGCAATATTAAGTTTATCATTCAGTAAAAACAATCCATATACCACAGCTGTAACTGGATACCCTCGCTCAAAATACGGTCTATCAATACCAGTCAGTATTCCAGGTTTGGATTTATTATTTAATAATATCCTTTTATTATTTCCAGACTGTGTATGAAAGGAGTCCCTTTTATCACGAAATATCCAAATATCGTCAACTGTCTTCACCATAAATTTTATTAAAATAAGATATTTTTGATTATCAAGGTGGTTAACAATTACTTTTCCCCTTCTGTCATCTATTGCATTAATAACGTTTCCAACTCTAAAAAATGACCATACATAAATAGCATTGTCCTCACGAAATTCCATTCTGGCCTCACTGATACTTTTTGTTATATCTGAATTTTCTAAAGCTAGATCTTTCACCAAAACACTAAATTTATATTCTGGTAGTCTGACAAAGTCAAACCTATTTGCAGATGGTTCAATTGCTATTGCATTAGAGTTAGGGGGAAAACACAACATTGTGCAAATTGTTGCGGTAACAAATATAGGGAACTTAAACGCTATTATGATAAAAAATATACATCGACAGGTAAATCCCCTATAAACACAGAAATGGATTATCTAATCAGATTTTTAAAAAATGATTTAGACAAATAAATATTAGAGATATATAAATGGAGCAAAAAGAATATGTTTCAATATATACGAATTACGAGACGTCTAAACATGGCGTTATTAGAAACTGTAGACTAAAGAAACCAGTTGGTAGTATTGATAATGCTGGTTATTTTAGATTTAATAGTAGTGGAAATAAAAGATATTTATCACATAAATTTATATACAAGTGTTTTTATGGGGTCGTTAAAGATGGAGTTGTTATTGACCACATTGATGGATATCCGCAGCATAACGAGTTATCGAGCCTGCAATCTATTACGCAAAGTCAGAATTGTAGACGTGGAAATATTGGTATTTCTCCTAAGACTTCTAAGTCGGTCATATCTACTAATATAGTTAATGATGAAAAAATAGTTTTTAGTTTTATGTATGCAGCTTCCAAATATTTTGGTATTTGCATAATTTCATTTAGGTTTGAGGCTGACCATAACGAAAATCTGCATATTAAATAAAATATGATCAAAAGATTATACTTGGGTATATATAATAAATGTGTACTCTTCAGAATATTATTTTGCTTTATATAAAGTTCGATTCTATCACTCTTGCCAAGGATTCTCGTTAGCTATAATCACATTTATGGGTCAACCTTCACTGTCGCTTACCTCAATTCGCTGTCATTTATCACAGAATCAAATAACATAATCTTTTTCAGTCCAATTACCCGACCGTCTATCATTTTTCCTTTCGTATTCTTGAGACAGTGCACTTTTTATCTTTTTGACTGAACGCACAAGAGTCATGAATAGTTCTACTTCTTTCTCATCTACAACAGCTAAAGATTCTAACACAGAATTATAAATTGACTTAATAAATATGTAGTTGGAATTTAAAGTTGATTTATTTCGAAATTTTCTTTGTTCTAATAATACAAAATCATACTTAATTTGTTTCAGGACTAATGCGATCGGATATTTGAATTCTTTCATGCTTTAATTTTTTAATAGCAGAAACAATATCAACAATAATCTCACTGTTCATTATAAAAAAAAAATATTTATTTAAAAAAAATATTTATTTATTTTACAATTGACTTTAAAAAGTAGCTGCAAATATAATAAAGCGATATAACTCATGCCGTAAAAATCTTATTCACAGAGAAGATTACTTCCCTTCATATAACACGTCATTTAGGTTAATGACCTGATCAGCAATATGTTTACTGTTCATTATATATATATATATATATATATATATATATATATATATATATATATATATATATATATATATATATATAATTTATCTGAAATAATAATCGAATTGTAAAGTTGTATTCCAAATGATGGGTGAGTGTTATTCTTTGATCTTTCTTTCTAAAAAGCATTTTCTAACATTCAATCATTCTGAGAATTTTTAAAATGAATCATTCTAGGAATTACAATAATCATTCATTCTAAGAATAATAATAATAATCAATCAATCAAGGAATTGCAACAATCAATCATTCTAGGAATTGTAACAATTAATCATTCTAGGAAATATAATAATCAGTCATTCCAGGAATCATTAATTCTAAGAATCATTATTTCTGAGAATCGCTGATTTTTTCTTTCTGAGTCTCATCAATTCTGAGAATCGCTAATTCTGACAAATTCTCTTTCTAAGAAACATTAATTCTGAGAATTTGTCTTTCTGAGTCTCGTTTATTCTGAGAATTGTTCTTTCTGAGAATTACAATAATCATTCATATTGAGAATGATATTAATCTTTCATACTGAGAATTACAATAATCATTCATTCTGAGAATTACAATAATCATTCATTCTGAGAATAATATTAATCTTTCATACTGAGAATTAAAATAATCATTCATTCTGAGAATAACAATAATCAGTCATTTTGAGAATTACAATAGTCAGTCATTCTGAGAATTACAATAATCTTTCATTCAGAAAATGTTTTTAATCTTTCATTCAGAGAATAATAGTAATCTTTCATTCTGAGAATTACAATAATCTGTAATTCTGAGAATTACAATAATCTGTAATTCTGAGAATTACAATAATCAGTCATTTTGAGAATTACAATAATCTGTAATTCTGAGAATTACAATAATCTGTAATTCTGAGAATTACAATAATCAGTCATTCTGAGAATATTAATAATAATTCATTCTTATAATAACAATAATCTTTCATTCTGAGAATTACAATGATCAGTTCTTTTGAGAATGATATTAATCATTCATTGGGAGAATTACAATAATCTTTCATTCTGAGAATGATATTAATCTTTCATTTTGAGAATAACAATAATCATTCATTCTGATAATAAAAATAATCGTCCATTCGGAGAATTACAATAATCATTCATTCTGAGGATTACAATAATCATTCATTCTGAGGATTACAATAATCAATCATTTTGAGAATGATATTAATCTTTCGTTCTGAGAATTACAATAATATTTCATTCTGAGAATATTAACCTTTCATTCTGAGATTACAATAATCTGTCATTCTGAGAATTACAATAAATAGTCATTCTGAGAATTACAATCATCTTTTGTTCTGAAAATTACAATAATCATTCATTTTGAGAATGATATTAATCTTTCATTTTGATAATTACAATAATCAGTCATTCTGAGTATTACAATAATCTTTCATTCTGAGAATTACAATAATCTTTCATTCTGAGTATTACAATAATCTTTCATTCTGAGTATTACAATAATCTTTCATTCTGCGTATTACAATAATCTTTCATTCTGAGTATTACAATAATCTTTCATTCTGAGTATTACAATAATCTTTCATTCTGAGTATTACAATAATCTTTCATTCTGAGAATTACAATAATCATTCATTCTGAGAATAATATTAATCTTTCATTCTGAGAATGATATTAATCATTCTTTCTGAGAATAATATTAATCATTCATTCTGAGTATTACAATAATATTTCATTCTGAGAATTACAATAATCATTCATTCTGAGAATTACAATAATCATACATTCTGAAAATGAGATAAATCATTCATTCTGAGAATTACAATAATCATTCATTCTGAGAATTACAATAATCATTCATTCTGAGAATTACAAAAATCATTCATTCTGTGAATTACAATAATCAGTCATTTTGAGAATTACAATAATTAGTCATTCTGAGAATTACAATAGTCAGTCATTCTGAAAATGACAATAATCTTTTATTATGAAAATGTTTTTAATCTTTCATTCAGAGAATATTAGTAATCTTTCATTCTGAGAATTACAATAATCTGTAATTCTGAGAATTACAATAATCAGTCATTCTGAGAATAATAATAATAATTCATTCTAATAATAACAATAATCTTTCATTCTGAGAATTACTATAGTCAGTCAGTTTGAGAATGATATTAATCTTTCCTTCTGAAAATTACAATATTTCATTCTGAGAATTACAATAATCAGTCATTCTGAGAATTACAATTTAAGTCATTCTGACAATGATATTAATCTTTCATTCTGAGAATTACAATAATCTGCTTTCTGAGAATTACAATAATCATTCATTCTGAGAATTGTATTAATCATTCATTCTGATAATTACAATAATCTTTCATTCGGATACTAAAAATAATCGTCCATTCAAAGAATTACAATAATCAGTCATTCTGAGAATTACAATAATCAGTCATTTTGAGAATGAGATTAATCTTTCATTCTGAGAATCACAAAAATTTTCATTCTGAGAATTACAATAAACAGTCATTCTGAGAATGATATTAATCTTTCGTTCTGAGAATTACAATAATATTTCATTTTGAGAATATTATTCTTTCATTCTTAGAATTACAATAATTTGTCATTCTGAGAATTACAAAAATTAGTCATTCTGAGAATGATATTAATATTTCATTCTTTGAATTACAATAATCTTTTATTCTGATAATAAAAATAATCGTTCATTCAGAGAACTAAAATAGTCATTCATTCTGAGAATTACAATAATCTTTCATTCTGAGAATGATACTAATCTTTCATTCTGAGAATTTCAATAATCATTCATTCTGAGAATTACAATAATCATTCATTCTGAGAATTACAATAATCATTCATTTTGAGAATTAAAATAATCAGTCATTCTGAGAATTACAATAATCAGTCATTCTGAGAATTACAATCATCTTTTGTTTTGAGAATTAAAATAATCATTCATTTGAGAATGATATTAATCTTTCATTCTGAGAATTACAATAATCATTCATTCTGAGAATTACAATAATCAGTCATTCTGAGAATTACAATAATCAGTCATTTTGAGAATTACAATAATCATTCATTCTGAGTATTACTATAATCTTTCATTCTGAGAATGATATTAATCTTTCATTCTGAGAATTACAATCATCAGTCATTTTGAGAATTAAAATAATCAGTCATTCTGAGAATTACAACAATCTTTCATTCTGAGAAATACAATAATCATTCATTCTGAGAATGATATTAATCTTTCAATTTGAGAATTCCAATAATCATTCATTCTGAGAATTACAATAATCAGTCATTCTGAGAATTACAATAATCAGTCATTTTGAGAATTACAATAATCAGTCATTCTGAGAATTAGAATAATCTTTCATTCTGAGAATGATATTAATCTTTCATTCTGAAAATTACAATAATCTGTCATTCTGAGAATAACAATAATCATTCATTCTGGTAATTACAATAATCTTTAATTCTGAGAATTAAAATAATCAGTCATTTTGGGAATGATATTAATCTTTCATTCTGAGAATTACAATAATTAGTCATTTTGAGAATGATATCAATCTTTCATTCTGAGAATTACAATAATCATTCATTCTGAGAATTTCAATAATCATTCATTCTGAGAATTACAATAATCATTCATTCTGAGAATTACAATAATCATTCATTCTGAGTATTACAATAATCATTCATTCTGAGAATAATAATGAAAATGTCCCACAATCCCTCACGCGGTAATATTTATATATATATATATATATATATATATATATATATATATATATATATATATATATATATATATATATATGTTTCATATATGGTCCGTTAACGGTTGGTTCAATAATTATAATTATTATAGAATTGTATTATGAATTGGATTTAATTCTCAAACATAATACTATCAAATATAATCACGTTGTATTTTGCTGCATTAAGAGTTCTCGTCTGTTAGGGTTATTTACAAAGATATAAATAACGTTTTGACCTAAATAGCAGCGACGGTAAGTTTTACGAAAATCGGTTAAAATTTATGTCCTAGAGACAGATATGTACCATTATCTTTTTGTTTTACACTTTTGTTGTTCGCTAACACTTTTTTGTTTGTGAATGACAGTTAATTAGGTAATAATTATCTGAAAAACGATGTATTTTGTCCGTACTCAAGTATTGAAAATATGCTACATTCATGAACCAAGGGAAATAATTTATATATTGTTCAACATAGATTCTGAGCATAATTATCGCGCTTTGTTCCCTTATGAATCAGCACCCAATTCAATTAAATATATATATATATATATATATATATATATATATATATATATATATATATATATATATATATATATATATATATATATATATATATATATATATATATATTATTATTAATACTGAGTATTGGAGAGCCACACTCGGCCAGAATAGCTCAAAAGTGGTTAGAGGCAATTAAAAAATATCTAAACATCTACCTATTCGTGATTCTGTTAAGAAACAATTACAATTGCGTAATGAATCTCAAGTTGGTTTTGAGGCTGACACATAACAATTATTTAAACCGATTGTATAACCAATAAAAAAATTGTTGCAGCAACCGAAGCAACACAACAATCTCATGCAACATTGCCTGCCGATATTGGTCGTGCACAAGAAGCTCAACCATTACCACTACCACCAACCGTCCAACCTTCTCGACCACCAAAAACAATAAATAAGATAATAGACAAATTTACGCCTGAAGATATTGCTGCTATCAGGAACCCAAAACAATTACTTGATATTGCCGCGTATGGATATCGTAAAAGAAAAAATTATGTAAAACCAGAATATGCTAAATATTTAAACTCTGCAAATTGGATTAAGGATGTATATCGTATCTATAGTGGTATTCTAGAAATCACATCTAATTAAGAGTATAGAGCTTATAACAAATTTGGTGAAAATGTAAATAAATATATAAAAATGATTGAACAACGAGAACAAGAATCAATGAAACTATTGCAATCACAATCATCATCAACACCACAGCAACCACCACAAGTACTACCACAACAATCTGAACCAGGAAAACAAGTAACACGACTACAAAAACGACTACGAAAAATAATCACAACAATATCTAGAACAACAACAAGTACTAGAAATAGAACAAAAACAACAACAGGAAAAAGTACTACAAAAAACACCGCCGAAACCAACTGAAGAGGAAGAAGAAGTATTTCAAGACTCTGGTGCAACTGGAAGTGGTCTAGATAGTGGTTTTATTACTTTCACCAATAATGTTCTTGCTGATGTTGAACGACTAGAAATTCTGATTGGAGGAAAATGAGCTGGTAATAATCCCCAGAAATTATTAATGAAGCAGCAGATATTTGTAAAAGATTATTTAGTGGTGGTATTATGGACATTGATGTGTATCAGTCTCTCATTAATGAAATCGTCGATGATTATTATAGTGACTAAGTCACAAGACTAAATATGTAAGTAAATATAATGACTATTTAATAAAATTGTAGTACTCAACGTGGCCCAACTATGGTCATGGCAATTAACTCTCGAATACCGATTTACAGGGCAACCTACGGAGATGGGTTAGGTGACATTGTGCATGGTCTCTTTAGAAGAATAGCCTCAAAAGCAATAACAATTGCAAAGCAGTTGTGTATGAAAGCTATTGATGTTGTTCGTGAAAAAGGTATAGACACTGCTGGTAACCTTGCTAGTAAAGCATTCTCGGCTATCAAAGATATACTAGCACGATTAATACGCAAACCACAAGCAGTCCGACCCCAGCCGGTAAAATTGCCCAGCACTAAAGTGATGCCTGCAAGTGTAAGTAAAATAATAAATCAAGTCGCTAATCAAAAACTAGCGGATTTAGTTGATGTCCCAATGTCGGAAAAAGAAAAGAATATTACCGCTAGTCTGATAGCAGGAAGTGTTTACACTTCTCGAGGTGGTCATCGTTTTAGACGATAATAATTATAATAAATATGTTTAAACGTATAAGTGATCCTGCATTTGACTTGGACACACCAGTTCTCAAAGATGAGTCTGTGCGCGATTATAAGTATTATTCTATGACGCCCGAATACCAAACTAGCGTGGACGAATCGAACTACAGGTTCAAGATACAAGTAGATATTTCTTACCCGCTGAAACATTTATTGAAGTCGAAGGTGAAATTTTAAAAAATGATAATACTGAATATGCAGCCGATATTAGTGTTGGTTTTGTTAATAATGGTATTATGGCATTGTTTGATAACGCTACGTACATGATTGACGGAAAAAATATTGACTCAATTTAGAAAGACGTTGAAGTTGCTCCAACAATACTTGGTCTTGCAAGACACAGCGACGATTACTCAAGATCAGCTGGTCCATCCATGATGTTTGTAAAAGACACCTCTACTTCTCCAAAATACCATCAATATGAAATAGGACGACCAAGAAATTTTGCCAGAAATGCCGATGCGGATGTACAAAGTATGATTATTAATGTAGATCCAGATTTCAACTTACGATTTCGATCATATCGAGTGATGTTAAAAGGAAATAGGAGAACATTTTCATGTGCAATTCCACTATCATATATCTTTGGATTCTGTAGAAATGTACGAAAGGTTTTTTCGGAGCTAAACATACAGTAGTACTCGTGCGAAAAGCACAGACGATGATGCAATATGGAGACCCACTGATGATCCTGATATTCTAGTACTAACAAAACTTTTCCTGTGGATATCAGGGATATCCCCCTCGATATCTGAAGAAAAACGGTTACTTTCTTTTATGGATCAAGGTGGTAAATCAGCGTTATCATGGTTATCAATGACCACAGATGCTATCCAGAGTAATATTATCGGTTTATTTACAGGGCCGATAGCTTCTCAGCAAGGTGTTTCTGCACCATGACATATATTTATTGCATTTCAAGAAACTACATTAGTAAATTCGCAAACGCACAGTATCATGATATTTGATAATCTCGGTGTTTCTGATGTTTCATTATTGGACATAAAGAACCATCTGAGGATATGTTTTGTTACATTTCGATCAAAATCATGTAGCAAGTGCGTATCATCGTCTTATGTCGTTCATGGGACGTGATCAAAACGACGTTGATACTGGTTTACAAATATCGCAGTTGGATTTTACAACACTGTATCCAATTTACCAATTTATTACTTTTCTCTGGAACATTTAGATTTAACCAGACAGTCAGTATATATATTCGAGCTCATGTCAATAGAGATCTTGGAGCTATCCCTAATTACAGATTATTGCTGTAATACTCAGTGATAAATCAATGTTACTCGAAGGTGTTGGTGGACGAATTGATGCGCCAGTAGAGAACATGTAACACGTAATTAGATCAGTTATGAAAATTATAAATGTCATACAATCACGCTGATGTTACCCTGACTCCTTGTCAGATAAAAAGACTGCAATCACCATCAAACAATAACTGTGGAATAAAAATATAGTTGAAAAAAGAACAAATGAGCGGTTCAAATAAATTATCGTTGACCGATCGTCAATTCAAAAACGTTAATGAAGCACAAAGTCAAATAAAGGCGTCAAACGTAGTCTTTCTGCTGGCGCCATAAAAGTGGTATATTTCTACTTCTCGCAGCTATACCAGCATTAATAGCCGCAGCAGCCTCTGTTGTTGCAAAAGCAGCTGCATTAAGCGCTGTTGGAACTGCTGCTAGAATGGCATTAAAGAAAGCAACCGGACGTGGAATCAAAAAAAAGGAAAAAATCTCAGATTACCAGGTACCCCACCTTCATGGTACGGAAATGGTCTAAGACTTCCAGGGACAGTTTACTGATCTCGCCTATGTCTAATTTTGATTTACTCGTTGCTTCTAAAAAAATATATTAAAACAAATTCAGAGGTGATTTATGCGTGAACAATTACTAAAACAACCTAACAATATTGAAACCGGTATTATTAATCTCGATATAAACTCTGGACTTAGCACGCATTGGGCAGCGTATGCAATTGATCCACATGGAATTATCTATTTTGATTCATATGGATTAGCACCACCAAAAGAATTCCTTCATTATGTCAGTAATAATACTGCTCCAATCTGGTATTCAACGCTACCAAACCAAACATTAACTGTTCCACCGATATGTGGTCGTGAAGTACTTAATGAGCTTGATGCAGTATCCATGGCACCGCAAGGAAAGCCACCTCTTAAAGTCGTGCATGAATATACCACACTGTCACATTTGAACAGACATCAATTACTATAATGGTAGATATTTCTGGAAGATCTGCTCGTGATAAAGCTCAGCAGCAAGGTGATTTATCTAAATATGCAACCCTCGATCAGCTCAGAAATGAGATTCAGGATTTACTAAATATTACAAGTGTGGATCAAAATGAAGTGGATGTTTTTCAGGACAAACAAGGACGATTAAAGACAAGCAATATACAACTATCAGACGTACTTATATGAATTCCTACTGCAGTTGTTGATAATATTGTTACTTTTATTGATCAGGGCAAAATACAAGATTCAGGTAAGTCAGTTAACGATTATGTCAAGACGACTAGCGGTGTATTTAGTGGAGACTTTATTATGAACAAAAGTAAAATTACAGATCTTGGATATCCAACCACAGATAGTGATGCTGCTATAAAAAATACATCGATGATAAGGAAATTCCAATAACGACTTCGTTAACGACAATCAATGATTGAGTTGTTGCATTTAGAACTGAGTTTTCTAATCACATATAAACGTTTCCAAATTTTCGTAGAAATATAAACAAAACTAATAACGAATTTTGTGGAAGTCCAGCAAATGTTGATATAAAACTTAATGATATTAACACAAAACTCAACAATATTATTAGCGGAATTCCGGATATTGTTCAAAAAATAAACCTGATTTAAATTCCTCACAAACAGATCATCAACATCGTGTACGTCGTCGGATCAGGCGCAGCTACACGGACCCAACGAAATAAAACCATCAAACACACCGCGGAGGCCGCGTGTATATATAGGTTGTCTGTGTTTAGCATTGCAGAATTTATGATACTTACCACATCTCCATTAGCTAATAAACTATATAGAACCGTATCTGTAATGCTGAATAAAGATTCTGAAGAAACGTTCACGCTGGAATCATCGGTAAGAAGTTTGTCCTCCGCTAATTACTGGTGGTGTCTGGAATTTGTAACTAAAGCTCCCATTTTAATTATTTAATTAAACGACGTCATTAGGTATAATGAATCCGACGACAGAGTCATACACTGACGTTCAACGTCACAGATATAATTAGGCGTGTAAGTGTCAGACTGAACTAAAAAATATCATCGACGAATACACGTTATAAAGTAAAAAATATATCGCAGACGCATGGTTGTTATCGATGTAGTAGTTTACTCGGTTTCTGCTGTTGTTGCTGGAACTGGATTATTATTATCAACATTAACTATGACTGTTCCTGCGGTTTTAACGATTGTCGTTTCTACGAACACAACATGTGCAGGTATTCTCAGTATTATTGCTAAAATATATCTACATGCACGAATAATAAATTACGTGAGTACATGATGAAATTACACACAGCAACTAAATTATGCTCACATCTTTCCTTGTACCTCAGTGATGGTACAATATCCGATGAGATCATTATGATAATGAAAATCTACGACGAAGCATTCGTGATGGAAAATAACGCATCATCTAGTGACAATAACGAAAGAATGGAGAATTAAAAATAAACATAATAATAATGTCTGATTCAAGAGAACTATTGCAACAGATCGTCACTAATACGACGCCATCAAAACCTACTATGATATTAATAAGTTCGACCAATCCTGAATTTAGCGTTAACTTTCCAAATGCAATTCCAGTAAAAGAGATAGCATTAGCTCAGTTACGTGTTTATTATAGCTGGCCTAATATTTGATCAAAACAATTTGGTGGACTACAGGCAAATAATTCATTAGTATTCGCAAATAAGAATGAAGCTGATGGAACTCCGGATTGGCAAGTGGTTAGTATTCCAACTGGCACTTATCAAATAGAGCAAATTAATGAGGAATTCCAGCGCAGAATTAAGTCTATTACTTGAAATGTGTCAAAGATATCAATTACTCTATACGAACCAACATTATTGTCGGTGATTGAAATACATTCTCCTGACTATGCTGTAGATATTTATCAAAGTTTGATTATATCAGTGTTAGGATGGCCTGAAGTCGCACCTGTTTATCGGGTTCCACCAGAACCAAAGAGATCCGACTTCGTCACAGATGTTAAAAAATATATACAACTTACAGAATATCGAAAAGTAGAAAAGAAGAAAAAGCTTATCCATGTTATCAATGTTTCTTACAATAATGATTTTAAAAAAATCAAATAATTGAATCAATACAACATTTGAACCAAGTTGCTTCAGACCTAAAGTTCATGAATAATGTTTTTGTTAACAGAGAGAAAAGATTAAAACTACCACCATCAGTTCAGAAAGCATTTTTTGAAGATATAATAATCAATGAAGATGATCCAATTCAACGTATTCCAGCCAATCGCTTTTTCACAAGTTTTTCTTAAATATTTTAGAATTAAGCAAGAACAATTACCAACATCTATAATACCTGGTTTTAACTCTGAGGAACTAAAAATATCTGAAAGTAATCTTATTGATGAACATTTTTAAAGAATATGTGATTCATGGAAAAAAATTAATCCCGTTTCCAGCTGTTCTCAGATATAAGAATGACCCATATGGAAGAGGAGTTCATATTTCACCTAATATTGTTAATTTAACATCTACCATCGCACTGAATCTAGTATGCGATGTTTTTGACAGTAGCTACCACGTTGACCTTTCTAAGTCTAATCAGGCTCGGCAGGGATACATATTATATATTTGTCCAGTATTCAAACACCTCCAGGGTGTATCTGAGCCAATAAATCAAGTCTACTTGCGTGTTCATAAACCTTTATTGTTAAGAATGAATTTCAAGCTCACAAATCAGGATGGAAATATAATTGATTTGAGAAATGAAACTCTATATATTAATTTATACATACGCTCGTAGATTGCTCTAGATAAAATCTTTGGTTAAACTCCCCTTGACTATCAATATCAGCAGGCAGGGTGAAGGACAACAATTGGGTCGCTTTACGAGTAAACAAAATCACCTGACACAATCATAAAAAATACGTCAACAATAATATAACACTAATGAGCTAACTTTGTCAGGCGTACGGAAATAGAAAAGTTAGAGACTTTAGTTTAACGTTGTTGGCGTATTCTTTTTTTCAGCCTCTACAGGAACCTTTATTTTTTGTTAATGACTCGAGCAAAATGTTGTTGGGTTCACCATGACTGCTGCTGAATAGTATGCAGCAAAATTACAAGTGTTAATGATTACATGACGCCAAACACTGATATCGTCTGATAGTATCACATTTGATTTGAGTTGAGGGGTCCTATGATGTTTACTTATGAGATCAATGTGATGTGCAAATTGCAACTAAATGTTCATTGCCACCAAGAATAAACACTTGCTGTTGTTCGGATTACATTATTCAGAGATAGTTATCTGTAGGTTTAACTAATGAAAACAAGTTGAATTCAGGTCATGGGTTTCCTTGACAAATCAGACACACCATACTCCTGATTGACTGGCTGCTCAAGTCACTGACCTTTTTGACAAATTTAGACTTAACTGGAATGAATATTCAACCCTCATCCGTTTCTATTATTGCAATTGTTTTCTTCATAAGATAGTGAATAACAAAATTTACTACTTTTTGCATAAATATTAGTTTTAGTGGAAGTATTTAGCAGTGCTCGGTTCCGTTGAGAGGATTTAATTTATTCGATTCAATCATTCATTGAAATTACAAAGTTCTCACTTATTTTGATTTAGTAGCCGTTTTAGGATTGCTGTCAATTAATTTAAAGACATTTCTGATTATATCATTGTTATACATCAAGACTAGTGCCATATCAGCACAACAGATTCAGTTAAATTTGCAATACTACTGGAAGTCATTTAGAAGACTATATGCCTTTTTACTTATGATATAACTTTAGGACTCTTTAGGATTTCATTAGTGATATGCAAAAAATGCAAATACACATGCAATCTTGATGTTTCTGTAATGGTAATTGCTTATTTTCATTATCCATTCATTAACTGACTTGTGCCCCTAGGAGTTATTATGTCCGACTTTGTGACTTTTGAGTTACTTTATGAAAAATCTCATTTGTTGAGCCACTTTATTAAAATCCTTGAATTGTCACCATGAAAAATGATTGAAGGTAAAAATATTTCAAATGTTCTTCAGTAAATCATTATATGCATGCATGTATATATATATATATATATATATATATATATATATATATATATATATATATATATATATATATATATATATATATATGAATAAAGTAATTGTGTTTCTGTTCATTGTTTTCTTTGTCAAATCTTTCATCTTTACTTGAGGTAAAATGGGAAGGA